>JAXQQM020085656.1:0-28732 GCA_034641835.2 Pinus albicaulis | reverse complement strand
TGTTAGTATGAATATTTTGCCGTAAAAGATCACTTTAGCTATGAATAAAAAATAGCCCTAACATCGATTATGGCTGCAAAATATCTTTAAGTTTGCTGCACAAATTCAGATCTAAGCACAAAAGACATTAAGCAGATAAAATATAATATGGCTCCATGCATCCAATAGACAAGACAAGAACAAAGTGTTTAAAAGAATGATTTCGCAGAGTGGTCGATCATGGAGAGGACGCAGAGAGGAAAACAAAACGTACTGCAGTTCTCCTCGATGGGATGGGTTCTTGAAAGTCCTCAGCGTTTCAGATCTAAAATTCCTCTCTCTTATTGTGGTAGAAAATCCTGACAAACATAGAACTCAATGGGAGCTCACAAAGCAAAAATGGAAAATGGTGACCAAGAATAGATCTAGTGTGATCTAATGCAATGAAGGTGACTAATGAATGAGGAAAACCCTTCTATTTATAACAAAATATTGGGGTGTTCTAGAACTCGGTGCATGAATAAAATATTATTAATCAAATTCTAGAATCACCCTTTAGGAATATTTTATTATATTTGTTGGAGGGAAAAGGTCTTTTGACTTGGGTCAATTCCTTTATTTATAAACAATAAATAAATAAATGATTTATTTATTATTTTAGGGAGATGGTGGGAATATTTTTAAATAAATAATGATTTATTTAATCAATTTCCTTGTTTTGGGTTAAATATGACTTAGGAAATATAGACAAATGTTATTTTATATGGTGAAAGCAATTTTACTTAGGGTAAAATTGGTCTTACATGGTGTACTTGGGTTCATCTAATGATAATAGGCTAGATGACCAAAAAAATGGTGTAACAGATTGCCCCCCAACATATGAGTGTTAGGAGCAAATCGTATGACCGAAGTGCATTGTAAGAACTCAACCACTAGGCATCAAGAGGGAAGTGAGAGAGAGGAATGTAAGGTAGTCTAATGTGCTAAAGGACTAGACCCGAAGGAGACGAGACTTACATGTGCAACAAGTCTCTAGGTGATGGAGTAGTACAAGTGTTAAAGGCGGTGGGGTAGGCATACCTATGCCCGTCAACACAATAGTACAAAGAATAAGGCGCTCGGAAAACCACGGAATGCAAGAATGAAACATGTGCTGGCCTAAACATGAGCCAGATAAAAATGATGAATCCCACATAAATGTGATGCCTAGAATAACCTTCAGGACTTATACAAGAATATTTTAGTACATGAGATATAAATATACCCAAATTCCCCCTACACACGGGGAAGGGCTCACAAAATCTGATTGATATATGCAAACCGAAGAGGCGCTGCAAGAGGTTGAGGCTGATATCATCAAATTAGAGGAGCTGCATCAAGGGTGGAAATGAAGAAGTCATCTGGGCATGTGGGGGGCTACCTGCAGGGCCACCCCCTCATGAGGTTTGAGACACTTCACACACGCCCGGGAATCACCAATAGCTGCTGCTGCATCACTGGACCACCAAGTGTATAGATCACGATGAGGCTGAGAAGAGCTCCAACCAAAGTACACTGCCCCCTAGACCTGGCTTTTGGAGTAAATAAGCTGATGTTGACAGAAGTAGGTCTGCCATAGGTGAGGCAATAAGGGAACCCCAATTAAGGCACGAGGGAAAATAGTAGAGAAACGAACAAGTAGATACTGATAATGATGATGGAATGAGGGATACAGAGGAGCAGTTGGACGACTTCCCTTGTTAGAGCATAAAGGGCATGAATGGCTTGGCAGCAACGAACACAATATTATGAGGGATATGGGACAAGGGTACTGAAGGCCATAATGTGCAACACGAGAGAGGGATCAAGTAAGAAAGGATGGAGGACTATAGTGGGGTACAAAGGGGCTCGGAATAGACGCTATGGGTGTGATGATGACTCGACTTGGATGCTCTAAACAAGGGCGACTCAATGGTGCTGCCTCATAGTACAGGTACAATGGGGGACCATAAAAGCATGAGTAAAATAGGGTAGCTCATGACAAAAATCAACACGAACGAAGACGAGTAAGTAGGCAAAGTGGTGCCCCAAGTACAAGTGTCGTAAGTGAAGAAATTTGATTTTAAGAAGAGGTGAATAGACCCTTCAGGGACAAAATGTGTCCTGGTGAAGTATCAAAACATGAAAAACTGACAAATACCCATTTGAGTGCTCAGTGAGAGCTTTCCAACAGTGCAGATGGTGTGTCAAACGGGGCTACGGTTTGGTGGCAGTGGGCGAAAGAAAAAATAGGGGTTTTGTTATAATAAGTGTTTTCCCTCCAAAATCATTCATTTGCTTGTGTAGCTGTGGTGAATGTGGAGAGGAGAGAAGGCCCTAAATCTTGCGGCGATCGTAGCGGACAAACTGACCGTTGGAATCGTAATCCATTAGTTTCAGGTAAGAGGCCTAATCTTACACTTTGTTTTTGATGGATTGAAATGGTAGATTAGGGTTTTGAAGCTTAGTAACTGCTCCTACTTCCTCATTACGATCGGGTCGCACTTTTTGGGGCAAAATTTGCGACCTAGGATGCAAGTTTAGGCCTGAAAAGTGTGACCTGGCCCAGGTTTGGCCCAAAAAGTGCGACCTGGTAGATGTGGGAGGTTTCAGTTCTGGTATGGGCTGAGATTCAGTTTTGGTATAGCTTAATGCAGTTTTGTTGATTTGGAGACTGACAAAAATGATGGTTTTGCGCAGATATGGTAGATATACGGATCAAGTGGAGAGAGAGAGAATTAGGTACATTACGAACGGAAATCCAAGCGGATCAGGGTGTTTGTCGTGCCCTGGCTAGGTATGGGGTTCTTAAATTTTTGGAGAACCCTTTGATGAGGGCTAGAGAGCCCCTGTTGCCCCGGATTATCAGTTACTGTGATCCAGATCATGAGGCATTTATAGTGCAGGGGCACAGGATCGAGTTGACGGTCCATGATCTGTATTTCTTGACTGGTCTCCCACCATTAGGGATGGTGGGAAATACGCAGCCAGTGTTACCACGGGGGCGTAACATTATGGATTTTGTTGATCGACATTGTCGACCGGGTGTCCGAGTTAAAGGGACGAGGATATCCATTTGGGATCTCGAGAGGTTGGAGACCCGGGCAGTGGCTGCAGCAGTGTTGTGGATCTTTGGCAGCTAGGCTTTCCATCACATCACTGGAGGGAAGATGATGATTGTAGAGAGTGTGTTGGGGGGCACCTACTATGGGTGGGCCCAGCTAATGTTGGTGTCGGTGAAACAACAGTTGTCACTATGCAATCGACAAGTGAATCATGATTGTGCCTATGGGATTATTTTGTGCTCTTTATTTTTTGAGAATATCCTGACCTTGCGACCTCGTATACAGTTACTTGATGGAGGACCGAGAGAGCCTCGGATGTGTCGGTGGGGACGATTACTATGTAGAGGAGGAGGAGGGGTAGTCGGACGGGTGTTTCGACCAGAGTTCTTCGCCCATTGGGATCAGATGCCACTATACATAGACGACTATCCCTATAGTGGGATGAGTTTTTGGGGAGATCCGGACTTGCCACTTCTGCCTGGTCGAGTGTGGGGGCCTGATGGTAAGTGACAAGCAACTAATCTGTTATGTGCATTTTAGAGTTTGTGACTAGTATTCATGGTACTAATCGTTATATGCTTTGGAATGCAAATATAGCTCTAGTGAAACCGACCGGATATATGGGACGACCGACAGCAGCAAGAGCTACAGGTGTGAGTGGATCAAGGATAGCACAGAATGAGGATATGGCCGCTCTGGTGGAGGACATCCGTCGTAGATGTGAGCGGTTTTTGACCGGTGTGTCGGAGCGTGGTTGGAAGGATTTAGACGACTAGTACATAGAGTTATGTATTGGGCTACCCTCGGAATCGTGAGCTATCATGCGATGCATGGCTATGTCCGGTCAGATGGTGCGTGATCTACGAGCTGTGGGAGCAAAGCCATTGGCTTGGGATCCTCCAGAGAGTGATTAGATGTAGGGCATATGGTGCCCCCCAGTGTTTTTGTAGGGGCAAGTGGTGCCCCCCATTTTGTAGTGTTGTACCATGCTATGGGCATGTGATTTAATTCAGAGCAGATGGACTCTAAAAACACATGTTATATGATATATATGATTTATGTATATTTTGTGGATGATGTGAAATGTTATTGTCTTGTGTGTGATAAATGCCAGTCTAGAACATGATTTTCAATTTGATCGACATAGTGATTTTGACGTCGAGGGATATGGTTGAAAGTAATGGATGTAAATGCACGTATCAAAAGTTTCACATGTAAATATTGTCTAAACAGGATAGGGTTATGCACACGATAGACACCATTAAGTTGTAGGACAAGAAGCAGGGAATCTAAATGAACATGCAGATGGAGGATGTGATGAGAGAGGGCATCAGCTAAGAGACCACACACGGCATCATATTCAGCCTTATTATTGGTGGCATTACCAATGCAGACCCCATTTGAAAGAACCAGGGCATGCAAGGGGGTAAAGATGGCTCATGCTGCCGAAGCGAGATTCTGGGAAGAGCGACTTGCCCCATTGGCATAGCCAAGATAATGGGTGGAGGAGAGGGCCGATGTAATAGTGTCGCAGGACAACAAATGGGAGGAAGGAGAAAAAGTATGGCAATGTGAGTAGAGGATAGAAATCCACTGATGGCTATGAGAGGGATCAGTATGGGTAGGAAGTCTAGGACTCATAGATCGATGAGAGGGAGATGAATGAGAACTATGGGATGAAGAGCGGGAACTCAGGTTGCCAAGAACATCGAAGATATAGATGGTATGATCGTGTTTATGGGAGGGAATGGAAGGGTCAAGGGGACCATACGATGTTGCAAAGCACCCGAAATCAACAGGATGGGAAGAGAGACACAGATATGGGTCATCACGGGGAATGACAGAAGAACAGGTAAAAGTATGGTCAAAACATGAAGAGCCCGAGAATGTGTCTGAAGGAGGATCAAGCAGAAAAGATGGAGTGGATTCGAAGGGAATGTACTCAGATGGTTGTGTGGATGATGATAGGAATAGGAGGGGAGCAGCAAAGTCTGAAATTTCAACCTCAGGGGAAGGAATGTATATGGTAGCAGGATGATCCTCAAGTAGACCTGACGCATATGGAGCAAGGATGGGAGAGGCGGATTGATTTTTTTCAATTTTGTACTTGTGAATGACCTCTAAAGAGGCTTGGTAATGTGTGAGGTGAGGAAAATGGTAAGAATAATGGCCATGGACACCACACATAGCATAGGGTTTGCTGGTGTGAAGATTCTTTGAGGTCTTGGCTGCAGATGAGGAAGAAACAGAGGTTTCAGAGACCGTCGATTCAGGGAATGCGACTATAACCATGGGTTGGATACGAGGCAACTCAGAACAAGTATGGGTGGGGTGACCAATACCATCACATAATGCACAAGGCTTGGTGGGTGGGGGAGGGGGAGGGGTAGGGTCGGGTGCGGTGGCCTTGTCTTTGGATGCCCCCTTTCGAGTTTTTCTTTTCTTTCCTGTAGGGGTTGCAACATGGGGAGGGTCTTGCGGAGGGGCTAGGGGCACTGTAGCGGTGGAAGGAATGAAGGGAAGCGGTTGCACCAGTGTCACAGCTATGTATGGTTTGGGGTGGCCCGGTGGGGTCTCGTCTGGAGGAGTAAGATACCATACTAGTATTTCCAAGGTTAAATTAGGTAGGGAAAGGGTGGCCATGATGGGGACTGAATAAACACCGGGGGGAGGAACAAGAAAAGGTATCTGACTGGTGGGATAATGACCAGGAGGGATGGCTCCCATATTGTGGGGACCTAAAACCGACTCAGGAGGGAAGGGAGGTTCCTAAGTGGGAGGTGAATGGGAAGGACCAGGCGAAAATGGTTCGGTCGATTTAAGTGAAGAGCTAGGAGAAGGTTGCGGTGGGCGAGATGGAAGTTGTTGACTAGCTAGAGCAGGCTGCGGAAGGCCAGCTTGAGAGGATTGCATCATGCAAACATTCGCTAAACTGGGGTCAGAGACAAGAGGAGGGGGAGGACCAGGAAAATTTCCAAGCAAAGAGGAGTCTTTGTAGACGCTAGGGGAAACACTGGTCAAAGAATCAACAATTGGTTTATTGGTGACAGTAGAGATTATGGACTCAGGGGAGGTCTGAGATTTTGGTTCATGGTAGGTTAACTGGTCAATGGTGACAATATTGCCATTATGAGGAAAGAACATCTTGCGGTGGACTGTGGATGGGACGGCACACATGGCATAAGTGTAACTACATCCCAAAATAATGTTGTAGTCAAGAGGGGCGTCGATAACTTCAATGTCGACACAAACAGTCTTGCCTGCAAGGGTGATAGGAAAATTACAGAAGAGGCCAATGGGCTGGGAGGCATGGCCATCCCACGCATGAAGGGTGATTGTGGAAGGGGCCAGTTCAAGGGATCCAAGTTGTTTCCAAACCGAAGCAGACATTACACAGGTAGATGCCCCCTCATCAATAATACATCGAGCGACATTGGAATTTTGGATTTTGACTGGGATTTGGAAAGCAACCGAAGGAGGAAGAGGGGGATGGTCTGACTGACGGGCATCGAAAAAAATGAATTGGTCATCAGCAGGATTTACAACACCCAGGGCAGATAGTAGAGCCTTCTTTTGAGAAGGACATGACTGGAGGAATTCCAGTGTTGAAATGGCAGCAGGAGATTGTGCCAGATCATCTACTATGCTGTATGAATGGGCAACCCAACCAGAGGCAGCGTTTTGGAGTAATGGTCCCTTAGGAGTCTTGGGATGAACCTCAGTTTTTGGCAGAGGGATTTGTAAGGGACCATTGGGTGTCGACAGAGGCTCTATAGGACCTGAAGATGGAGACTCGGAGACATAGGGAATGGGAGGCGTGGAATACTGACAGGATCGAGTTTGAAGGTTGAGGCTGACGATGAGAGGGGGGTCAGAGGCCATCATGAGAATTTGGTAATCAGAGGAACCAGAAGGGGAAGTTTGAGTGGTTACCGGGGCATGAGGAGGTTGAGTGGCCACGAATCCTTGTTGAGGGAAAGGATCGGTAAACACATCGGGTTGGGAAGTAGTTGGAGTGGGAGGGATAGTAGGGGAGGAGTGTTGCCCCCTCACGGTGGCCTGAGATTCCCACATCTATCGCATTTGTGGTAATAAAGGACAATCGTGAGTGTAGTGACCATAAAAACCACAAAAAGAATAGGGCTTATTGGTGCGAAGCGGCCTATCCAGCTTAGGCTGAGAGCCCTGTGGCTGGTTGGCAGTGGTAGAGTCAATACTGGAAGGATTGGATCCACGATTACCAGAAGAAGATTGATTGCCTCTTCTCCTTCTTTGAGAAGGAAGAAAATTAGGTGCCCCTTGCTATGTAAATACTTGCCTTGGAGGGGGTAGTAAGTGCGGTTGT
Source organism: Pinus albicaulis (assembly GCA_034641835.2). Lineage (NCBI taxonomy): Eukaryota > Viridiplantae > Streptophyta > Pinopsida > Pinales > Pinaceae > Pinus > Pinus albicaulis. Next base: position 21,325 of record JAXQQM020085656.1, on the reverse strand, counting down.
GGGGGTGGAAAAGACAAGGGGGTGGGAGGTCCAAATGCTGGAGGAGTTGGGACACCAGGTTGCAGAGATGGATAAGGGGTAGGGTGGGCAGCAGTAAGGTAAGTAGGAGGGTGGGAAAAAGGAGGAGGCATGCCGTAGCCTAAATACATGCTACCTGGAGGGGAAAAAGTGCCGGAGGGGCTGGCCCCTAGAGGAAAACCATGGCCCGAAAGAGGTTGGGAAGAGGTATGTGACAGGGCTCCAACGATACTGGCGGCAGAGTGAGATGCCCCCGAGGCATTAGGGCCACCGGGTTTGGGAAGGTCAGGAAGGACGGTATAAACATAACCAGATTGGGCGTAGATAAGGTCATAATTCAAGGCTATTTGGAGGGCAGCTTCTTCGGTTTGGGGAAAATGGGATGCGACATCTTTGCCAATGGGAGGTAAGAGAGAGCGAAGGAACCAGTCCATGTAAACCTGATCTTCAAAGGGGGGAGCGTGACACAAGCTCCGTCTTCGCCGCCATTCCTGGACATGAGCAGAAAGGCGGGTCGAAGAGGATTGATGGAAAGAAGTTAAGAGTTCAATACCAGTTTCGTATCGGAGGGGGAGCTGGAAATAAGATAGAAAGGCTTGGGCAATGGTCGCAAAGGTGGTATGGGAAGAGGTGGCTTGGTCAACATACCATTTAGAAGCTTCGCCGGTAAGCGTGCGTTGAAACAAACGAAGACAGATGGAGTCATTGGTGATGGAATTGGAGGAACACCACATGTGGAAAGATCGAATATGGTTAGAGGGATCTTCACTAGCAAGGCCTTAAAACTTGGGAATGTCAGAGGGGAGCTTGGTTGGCATAGCAGGCCAACTGACATCGTGGCGAATAGGATCGTTAATCAGCTGATTGAAGTCGGGGAGACTGAGGTCGGCCATATAAGGGAGCAATGGGGCAGTCGAGGTAGGTCCCGTAGTGGTTCCACTGGAAATGGACCCAACGGTAGAACTGGGGTTAGGGCTAGGTCCTGAACTAGACATGGTGAAGGTAAAAGAGGGAGAACCAGAAGTAGGGGGAGAACCCAAAAAATTAGAAGAAGAGTTAGAGCACGGACTCAGGGGGGGACTTACTCGATGACGACGGGCAGGAGGAAGTCGAATGACCGGAAACTAAGGGTGAAGGCCAAGAAGTCTCCGGGAGAAGCGCCTTGGGGGTGCAATGATGACGGGAAGAAGAAAAACCGACAGGGGCAGGGAGGGGAAAAATCAAGTGAGGTAAAGGGCGGAGAGGTGCAGTGACAATTGATTTTAAATTCTTTTCCAGGCGGTGGTAACCAGGCTCTTCTTCACTTAGGGTCAGTGTGTGGCATGCATTAATTTTAATTTGTTTAAACCCGGACGTTTTGAGAGTAAAATAAAAAGTGTGTTGTGTAACTGAAAATAAATATGCAGTAAATAAAACTAAAAGAACAGAAAATTAGCAGCTACTAATGCATCAATCTAACCCAAGAAGGCAGGTTTCTCAAAACTAGTCTATAAGAGGGAAAAACTATGCAAAGCATGCAAAAAGAGGCCAATAGATCTAAGGTCGGGAGGGACAGGGATCTAAAGGAGAAATCTGTTGAAAAGAGGTGCAGAGAACAACAAAGAGGCAGAGGCAAGGTTGCTGCTAAAAAGGAGGAGATCAGCTAAAAATAGGACGGACAATGAGGTAACCCTAGAAATGAACCCAAAAAAAACTATATGAGGTGATTTGAAAGGGAGGAGAGCTGATCTAAAGAGATTTGAAACTAAGGTATCAGATTTGAAAGCAATAAGGCTGAAACTCTGGAAATTCAGATGTCAGAAACAGAAAAAACTCTCCAACCAAAAGTGGAGGGTACTAGAGCCCTAAGGGGAAATATTCCCACTTAGTTGAGTGAAACAGATCTGAAACAGGTCTAAAAGGGTGGAGACGGAGGCTGGAAAACCCTGACCGAAGCTTCAGACAAACCCAGAAAAAGTGCTGAAAAATTTGCAGAAAAAGAGCAGGTCGCAGGTTCTTACCTGTTTTCAGTCCAGGTCACAGGTTTGGGGCAGAAAAGTGCATCCTCAAGCTCAAGTCATACTTTTTGGGCCGATAAGTGCGACCTGCAGATCCGGCTATTTCCGTGGCAGATTTCAGAAAAAGTTGTTGTCTCAGCTGCGGCTGATGTCTGTCACCTGCGCAATGAGGCCAGAAACACACGGAAGTTAAAAAATTGACTGTTTGGGGGTTTTAGAGGTGAAAAGCACCATAAAAATAGGAAAAATAGGAAGTTGAAGAGAAACCCTAGGGTCTGAAACAATTGGATATGCAGGAATAGATAAAACGACAGTGGTCGTAAAATAAAACCTGTGTGGAGTCACCAATTGTTAGTATGAATCTTTCATCGTAAAAGATCACTTTAGCTACGCATAACAAATAGCCCTAACATCTATTATGGCTGCAAAATATCTTTAAGTTTGCTGCACAAATTCAGATTTAAGCACAAAAGACATTAAGCAGATAAAATATAATATGGCTCCATGCATCCAATAGACAAGACAAGAACAAAGTGTTTAAAAGAATGATTTGTATTATATTAAAGAATGGGGCACCTGAGAGGAAAACAAGAAACGTGTTTTCTAGTTCTCCTCAATGGGATGGGTTCTTGAAAGTCCTCAGCATTTCAGATCTAAAATTCCTCTCTTATTGTGGTAGAAAACCCTGACAAACATAGAACTCAATGGGAGCTCACAAAGCAAAAATGGAAATTGGTGACCAAGAATAGATCCAGTGTGATCTAATGCAATGAAGGTGACGAATGAATGGGGAAAAATCTTCTATTTATAAAAAAATATTGGGGTGTTCTAGAACTCGGTGCATGAATAAAATATTATTAATCAAATTCTAGAATCACCCTTTAGGAATATTTTATTATATTTGTTGGAGGGAAAAGGTCTTTTGACTTGGGTCAATTCCTTTATTTATAAACAATAAATGAATAAATGATTTATTTATTATTTTAGGGAGATGGTGGGAATATAATTAAATAAATAATGATTTATTTAATTATTTTCAAATGATTTAGTCAAATTTAACTAGGAATATTATTAAATAATGATTTGAATAACTTATTCCTAGGAAATAATTAAATAAATAATTATTTATTTAATCAATTTCCTTGTTTTGGGTTAAATATGACTTAGGAAATATAGAAAAATGTTATTTTATATGGTGAAAGCAATTTAACTTAGGGTAAAATTGGTCTTACATGGTGTACTTGGGTTCATCTGATGATAATGGGTTAGATGACCAAAAAAATGGTGTAACAACTAGAGGAAGAAAAACCACCTGATGCGGTGAAGCTACCTGACTTATCATCATGAGAAGAAATTTTAACATGCGCATCGTCACAAGGGGTGATGGAAGAATAAGTAGATGAAGGATCCACTGATGTTGAGCCCAAGGTGATCGCTGAAGGGAGATCGAGCGAAACAGAAGGGGAATTATCAGAGGGAGCTTCCACCATGGATCTCATGAATGATGACAGGCAGTGGACAGTGGCCGAATAATCTGTCATTTAGACATCTGGAGGGGGAATTTCTATGGGATTCGATGTGTCCTCTTGTTTTGTTGAAGCAAAACGTGCAAATAATGGAGTGGAGGACTCGTTGCGTTTGGCCTCGAATTGGCGAACTGCCGCTATAGAGGTGTGGAAGTCCTCAAGGTGGGGATAGAGGTGGGTATAATGGACATGGAGATCACACAAAGAATAGGGGTGGTTGGTGTGAATATTCTTGGGGTTCCTGGCTACAGGCGAGGAAGGAACAGAGGTTTTTGGGACCGTATACTTAGGGAACGCGACATTAACCATGGGCTTGAGATGAGGCAACTCTGGACAAATATGGGTGGCATGAACAACAACATCACACAAAGCACACTAGATGGTATGCTTTGGAGGCTAAGGAGGGGTAGGGTTTGTTGAGACAACCTTGTTTGTTGATGCCCTCTTGTGAGCTTTTCCCCTCTTACGTAAAGCGGTCGCAACAGGAGGTGGTTCCTGTTGAGGTGGCTAAGGCACTGTAACAGCGGGAGAAGTCATGGGGACTGGTTGAACCGGGGTCAAAGCAAGATAAGGTTTGGGTTGACCAGGTAGGGTAGTGGCTGGAGGATCAAGGTACCAGATGGGAATCCCAAGGGTCAAGTTAGGGAGAGAGAGGGTAGCCATGACAAGTACCATGTACACTCCTGAGGTGGAGCTAGGAAAGGTATCTGACCAGAGGGGTAATGGCCAAGCGGGACGGCTCCAGGATGGTTAAGGCCTAGAGGAACCATTCTAGGAGGGTAAAGAGGCTCATGGATACTAGTTGTAGGTGAAGGGCCAGGAGGAGGGGTTCCAAAAGGCTGAATTGAAGGGCTAGGAGCAGGTTGCGGAGGGCAAGGTTGCCGAATATCCGAAGCGGGCCACTTAAGGGAAGCCCGAGACGATTGCATCATGAAAAAATTCAATGAGATGGGATCAGAGATAGGAGGAGGAATACCAGGAATGTACCAAGCAATGAGGAGTCTTTGTAGACTCCGGGTGAGACACTGGTAAGAGGATCAATGGTTTGCTTATTGGCCACCGAAGAGATGATGGACTCAGGGGAGGTCTGAGACTTTGGTTCCCAATATGTCAACTGGTCAATGGTCACTATATTTTCATTATGAGGGAAGGACATCTTGTAGTGAATCGCAGATGGGACATCGTACATTTCATAGGTGTATCTATGACCCAATAGAATGTTGTAATCTAACGAGGCATCTATGACTTCTACGTCAATGCAAACAGTCTTTCCCGCATGAGTAATAGGACAATTGCGGAATAAGCCAATGGGCTGGGAGGCATGACCATCCCATGCTCGGAGAGTGATCATGGAAGGAGCCAACTCAGGTGATCTGATTTTATTCTAAACTGAAGCGGACATCACATAGGTGGATGCCCCCTCATCAATTATGTACCTAGAAACGTTGGCGTTCCGAATCTAGACTGGGATTTGGAAGGCGACAGAAGCAGGGAGAGGAGGATGTTCTGATTGGTCAACATCAAAGACAATAAATCAATCGTTAGAAGGATCTACAGCACCCATGGTAGATATTAGAGCTTTTCGTTGTGGAGGGCATGACTGGAGGAGTTCGAGCGTTGAAATGGCAATAGGAGATTGCGCCAAATCATCTACTATACTATACGAATGGGTAGCTTTGCCAGAAGCAACATTTTGGTGTAGTGATCACTTAGGGATCTTGGTATGAACCTCCACCTTAGGCTGAGGGATCTGCAAGGGACCATCATGTGTTGAAAGAGACTCTATAGGGACCGAGGGAGGTGGCTCAGGGACAAATGTAGCAAGAGGCTTTTTGTACTGACGGGACCAAGTCTGAAGATTGATGTCGACGGTTATAGGTTGGTCAAGATTCATCATGAGAATTTGGTAATCAGAGGCACCATATGGAATAGGTTGAGTGGCCACCTAACCTTCAGGTGGTTGGGTAGCCACAAATCCTTACTAAGGGAAAGGATTAGTAAACACATCCGGCTGACTAGGTGCAACACTGGGAGGGACAGAAGGGGAGGCTTATTGTTCTCGCAATGTTTCTTGAGACTCCCAAATCTGCTTCATTTTTAATAAAAGAGGAAAATCATGTGTGTAATGACCATAAACACCACAACAAGAATAAGGCTTGTTCATGCGAACATGCCTGTCCTGCTTGGGCTGAGTGCCCTGTTGCTGGTTAGCAGTGTTAAGAGCTTTATTTTGCGGATTAGGTCTAGGATTACTTGGATCAGATTGATTTTGAGTGCCTTTCCTCTTTTTTTTGGAGGGAGGAGGATTAGTCGCACCCTGCTGTGCATACACTTGACCCTGAGGGGGCGATGGCTGCTATTGTGGGGGTTGAAAAGGCAAGGGAGGAGGAGGTGCTAATGCTGGAGGAGTTGGAGCACTAGGCTCTGGATACGGATAATTAGGAGGTTGGGTAACATTGTGTTAAATAGGAGGTTGGGTAAAAGGAGGAGGCATTCCGTATCCTATATACATGCCACCAAGAGGCGGAAAAGTGTAGGAGGTGTTGCCCCCCCTGAGGAAAACCATAGCCCATGGGAGGCTGAATGTATAGATGAGAGAGAGCTCCAACGATACCGTCAGCAGCATGAGATGCGACCGGTGCGTTGGCACCACCGGGTCTAGGAAGATTAGGGAGAACGGTATAAACATAACCCGACTGAGCGTAGATCAGGTCATATTTTAATGCAATTTCGGGAGCGGCTTCTTTGGTTTGAGGGAAATGTGATGCGACATATTTATCGATAGGGGGAAAGAGAGATATAAGGAAATAGTCCATGTAGACATGGTCTTCGAAGGTAGGGGCTCGACATAGGCTCTTACTTCTCCACCATTCCTGGACATGATCAGATAGGCAGGTCACAGACGATTGACGGAAAGAAGTAAAAAGTTCGGTACCAGTGTCATAACGAAGAGGAAGCTGGAAATAAGATAGAAAAGCCTGAGCAAGAGTCACAAAGGGGTATGCGAGGATGAGGCTTGTTCAACGTACCACTTAGAAGCTTCACCTGTAAGCATACGCTGGAACAACTGAAGACAGACAGAGTCATCGGTAATGGAGTTAGACGAACACCACATGTGGAAAGATCGAACATGATTTGTAGGATCTTCTCCAGCAAGGCCTTCAAACTTGGGGATGTTGAAAGGAAGCTTAGTTGGCATAGAAGGCCAACTAGCGTCATGGTGTATAGGGTCATTTATCAACTGGTAAAAATCGGGAAGACTGAGGCCTACCATATAGGGGAGCAAGGGAGCAGCCCGGATAGTTCTTGTGGCAGTCCCACTAGTAATATTCTCAGCATTAGGGTCGGGGCTACCACCAGCGTTAGGTCTTGAACCAGACATGGTGAAGGTGATAGGAGGAGAACCAGGGGTGGAATTAGATGGAGAACGCAATGAACCAAAAGAAGTGTCGGAGTGTGGACTCAGAGGAGGACTAACTCGAATCCTACACGGAGGAGTAAGTATTCCTACCGGAAACTAAGGATGAAGGCCAAGAAGTCTCGAGGATAAATTCCTTGGTGGCACAATGATGACGACACAAACATGAAAAAAAGGGAAAAAGAGACCAACAAGGGCAAGGAGGTGTAGGATCAACTGATTACAATGGCAAAACAAGGGAAAAGAGGTGCAGGATCAATTGATTTCAATGTTTTTAGAGTCTTTGATTGGCGGTGTTAACCAAGCTCTTCTTCGCTTAGGGTGTGTGTGTAAAAGTGTGTAAATTTTAATTTTTAAACCTAGATGTTTGTAGATAAAAAGAAAATGTGTGTTTTATAACTGTAAATAAACCTGCAGATAACAGTATATGAAACTGAAATAAAAGTAAATAAACAACTAATAATGCAATAATCTAAATCCAAGAAGGTGGGCAAAAAAATGTTCAAAACACACCAAAATAGCCATTAGATCTAAGGTCAAGAGGGACAAGGATCTAAAGGTGAGATTTGTTGGAAAGTGGTGCAGAAAAACAACAAAAAATCAGAGGAAAAATTGTTGTAAATGAGGTGGTGAAAGGTTATCTCCTAGAGGGAAACGGAGTGGACCCTAGAGGAAAACCCAAAAAAAACTAAATGAGGTGATTTGGATGGATAAATAGCCAATTTGAAGTGGATCTTAAGGTGAGGTATCAGATCTGAAAAATGGCTAAACACTCTGAAAATTTCAGATAACCTGCAGCAGCTAAAACTCTTCCACCAAAAGTGGAGGGTACGGAAGCCCTAGGGGGCTAGGTTCCCACTTAGTTGAGTAAAACAGAACATGTACAGGTCCAAAATGGGCAAAGACCAAGGTCAGACAACCCTGAACAGAGGCCCATAAAAACCCAAAAAACTTTCAGAAAAATTCTCGCAAAACGTACAGGTCGCAGTTTCTGACCTGTTTTCTGCAGAGGTCGCAGTTTTTGGGCTGAAAAGTGCATACTGAAGCTCCAGGTCACAGGTTTAGGGCCAAAAAGTGTGACCTGAATTTCCAGCACTCTCGATGGCAGATTTTAGCAAAAAGTGTCGTCTCAGCTGCGGCTGATGTCTGTCACCTGCGCGATAGGTCAGAAAACACATGGAAGTTAGAATTTCTAATATTTTAGGGTTTTATAGGTTAAAAAAAAAATCAAGAAAAGAAAACAAGAAGCTGAAGAGAAATCCTAGGGTTTGAAGCACCTGGATATGCAGGGATCATAAAAAATACAGCGGTGATAATTGTAAACCCGTGTGGAGTCACCAGTTGTTAGTATGAATATTCATTGCAATTGTACGAAAAAAGACCACTTTAGCTGTGCATAACAAACAACCCTAACATCAAATATGGCTCCCAATATCTTAAGATTTACAATTAGGTGATCAATATAAATGCTACAAAAATCTAGATCTATGCATCAAAGGACATTAAGCAGTAAATAAAAACGAGATTTACTCCATGCATCCAATAGACAAGACAAGAATATGTTGAAGGAATTTTATATTAAGGCCACCTGGGAGGAAAACATAGAAGGATGTTACCAGTTCTCCTTAATGGGATGGGTTCTTGTAAGTCCTTAGCACTTCATATCTAAAATCTCTCTCTCTTGATGGTGTAGAAAACTCAAACAAAAATGGAACTCAAAGGGAGCTCACAAGCAAAAAGATAGAAAAAATATGACAATGATGGTGGATCAAAGTCAGACCAAAATTATAGATCCAGAGTGATCTTTAGGCAACAAAAGGTGATGAATGAATGGAAAAACCCTTCTATTTATAACAAAATGTTGAGTTAGTCTAGATATTGGTGCATAATTAAAATATTATTAACCAAATCAAGATCCAACTATTATGGAATATTTTATTACTTTTGTTAGAGGGAAAATGAACTTGACTTGGGTCAAATCCCTTTATTTGTAAAGAATAAATAAGTAAATGATTTAATTATCATTTTAAGGATGTGTTTGAGTAATAATTAAATAAATAATGATTTATTTAACTATTTATGAGTGATTTAGTCAAATTTAACAAGGAATATTATTTAAATAAGGTTTAAATAATTATTCCTAGAAAATAATAATCTTTCTAATTAATTTTCCTGTTTTGGGTTAAATATGACCAGGAATATTAATTAAACTTTTGTTTAACTAATTATTCTTTGAGGAAAATCAAACAAATGTGGATTTATTTAATATTTCCTCATGGGGTTTCCTGTTTAGACCATAAACAACTTAATAAAGGTGTTTTACTAAGTTATTTTTCATAGTGAAAGCAATTTTACTAAGGGTAAAATTGGTCTTACATGGTGTTAACAGTAGGATGGGCAGGGGGGTGCAAAAAGTATTGTCGGTCATTGATCTAACAAGGTGATGATCAAACAACTGATAGGAGCACACAATTTAACCAGATACGACAAAACTCCTTTTATCGCTTTCGAACCTTATTACATGGGAGTAAAAATTTGGCTAAAATATATAATGCCTCCAGACCTAGGATAAAAAAAATTGATAAGCTTAAAAATTAGGATAAAATGCCACATGATGTAAAATCAACCTCTTTTACCCCTTTGAACCTTTTTAGCTTAACTTTCTCCAAAATCTAAGATAAACTTCGACCAATCAAGGGTGTATTTAGATGTGCAGACCCTTGTTTTATTTTCTTTGAGGGGGGAAAACCTAATCTAATCCTATCTATCATTCTTTTGCATTTATTCAGCTAAAACAATTGAATCAAATTATTCATCTACCTTAATAAAATTAGCCAATATTAAACAGTTTGACTAACTTGATTACATTGTATGATCTAAACAATGACTCAAGGTTGTGGAATTTTAAACAAGCTGCACACAACATTCTATTTATTCTAAGAAATCAAACTCTTTATCAAGTAGTGGCATTTAAAATTGCATCACTTTCAGTTTTTTTTTTTTTTTTTTTGAAGTGGTTCTTTCACCATAAATTTTTTTTTTTTCTTTTCTTTTCCTGTTTTCTTTTCAAATACCCTCTTTTCATTTTTTTTATTTCTTTTTTATTTATCTTTTTTTTGGAAATCATTTGCAACGTGCAATATTGTTTTATATTTCATATGGCTGAGAGAAAATATCCAATAACCTTGTGATCCTATAAATTATAGGACCCTAACAATGGCTCCAACTGGGGATGGCACTCTCCCTATGAGGCGCCAAGAACCTTTGACCAGTAGCCTTGAATGTTATGCTTTCAACACTTTTCTGCGTCCGATTTCTTTTTAAGGTGTTGTAGTATTTATGATGGAAGATTAATCAAGAGCTTAAGGCCTTATCTACGGGCTTCAACTTCTGATAATAGGTCATCAAATAAAAATATTAAAAGAAAATTATATTTACAATGAGTTTATTAAGAAACACTTCTATTCCTGTGGAAAATAATGTTTCAACATCCTGCCATTCACAGGTCCACCAGGTGGCTCTGTTCCATCCAATTCTTTGAGGAAAAATGCATTATGATCCCTATAGGCATGGACGATATAAGTTAATATCCATAGGTTTTAAAACTTACCATGCTTACCTTTCTCTTCTGATGCAGGGACAACCCTGCAAAACCCAGAATCTCTCCAATACCATGCATATAAAATGGCAATTCCAATTTCATGCCAAGTAAATCCACTCACTGGCAATTTCAACACATGCAGAAGCTTTACTTTTACAAAATAAAACAATGGTTATAAAACTATTGGCATTTCCACTTCATGAACATTTGAATTATAATTAAAATCCCAGCCAAATATTTGGCTCTAAGTTTTCTTCCACACCTCACATCAAACATGATATATAATTATATATTACGTCCTTCATGGTTTAAATTCCCAAGCTCATGGCAACGCAATCCATACAAGACTTAGATTTTGACTAGAAATTGAATGCCACATTGCATACCTGTCCATCCAATCAATGGATATTCATTGTGCTCAAACTTCAACGATTCGCCAAATATAACATTTCAAGAAACCCACAACTTCTGAACGCATTGGAGTTGGGTTTCGATAAACTTCTGAGTCGATTCAAACAGAATCAAATCACCTCAGTCAAATACCTTTTATCCTGATTCCATTTTATAAATCAGCTTCAATCATTCCAATGCTGAACTTGTAGCACACCATTGGAATTCACATCCCCATTCTTCGAACAACTTCACCCTTTTTGGTCTGCGAAGGAACTATCATTTCTTGAGTTCAATTTTCATCCATATTCTCACCTATCACACAGTGAATAGGATAGTTTCAACCCTTCGGCATATTAAGCATCGCAGGTTCCATCCAGGCATGAAAAAAACCCTCGGCAACTCAACAGTTTTCAACATCGATCACGTTCCACGACTGTGACTCGATCGACCCCAAATCTGATATCCATTCAATAACAGAGTTTGATACTTAGCATTAAACAGGCTTAACATTTCAACGCTCCATTTCAGTCACAATCCACTATTTTTATGTGGGATTTCAAACAACATTGTTTTATGCCAGTTCTGAATTTGATTTCAGACTATTTCCTTCATCATTGATCCTTCACCCAGGATGTAAAAGACCTTCAAAATCATGTCTTTAACGACTTTTCCAGGCTCAACTTAGAATCAGTTGACCTGCGTCCCTTCTTTGCAATTGCAGATATTAATTTACTGCTTACATACAGAAATCGAACCCTTTAAAGCTTGTCTCCCTGTCTGGATTGTTGTGAATCGATTGCACAAATATCGACTCATCAAACAAATCAATGTATATCCAAAAATTTGATGTCAACCTAGTGTTTCTTCATCGAAAGACCGAACTCATTAATGGCTATTGAAATCTTTTGCGCATGATAATAGTGCATTCAACATTCAATGATTCTGGATTGGGGTTTATAATATAAAAAATAACATTGATTTATAAATCGAATCTCCTCCGATTCCACACAACGAATGTTGCCACAGATTTATATTGATAACAATGAAATCCAAAAGAAATAGAGTCTTATACAATGGTTCAAAACAAAACCATAGACTAAAATGCACTGGAATACAACCCTTCACACAGAGATTAACGCTTTCTATATTCAACGATTATGTATTGTGATTATCACACAAAATCGATGTGGATTCAAGCATATCAATCATCTCTTCATAAATTTAATAATGGCATAAACTTCAGAAATCAAATTCTATATTAATATTCACAATAGTTACATAAAATCTCCTTCCTTGGCCTGATTTCCAATCATTGGCCCTTTTTCAATCTGCCAAAGGATTCTAAGTAGAAACTCCTGCCCTCTACTCAACCTCTCTCTCTCTCTCTGATTTTCAATGCCTTTGAGGCTTGATAATTTATACAATTTAAAATGATCTAATTTAAGATCAATCCCTTCAACTTCTCAACAAAATCCTAAAATCACTCTTGAATCCCTAAGGATCCTCTCTCACCCAAAATTAATGAACCTAATTTCTAAATTAATATTTAGAAAAATCTCTCATCCCTTTACATCCTCAACTGACCAAATTCTCTCATATTCTCAAACATTTGAGAATTATTTACAATATTTAATTAAAAATACATAAAACCCACTCAAATCATTCATAAAAATATAGCTCTTTTAAAAACTTAAAAACCCCTAAGTTTCAATAAAATACAAATTATTTCTCTTTGCCTAATGCTCCTGCATCAGACTCCTAAGGTTGAAAATGATCATGATCTCTTGATCATGCATTTTAAGTCTTTATCCTTGTCTTCGTGGATCCCACACTTTGTTCTGCAAGTCATCATCTGTTGTTGCTTCCAAATTCTGTTCTTTCAGCTGTTGTAGTTGCTTTTGCTGTCAACATTGATGTTGCTGCTGTCAATGTTACCTCAGCTGTCATCTTCTCGATTGTTGCTAACATTGGTTTTACTCCTACAGATGCTACCCCACATGTTGTTGCCTCCCAAAATTCCTGTCCCTCTGCAACATTCTTTTGCTCATCACCTGAAAATTTATCTTCAGAAAATAAATTATCATTTAATTCTCTTCCTGCAGTAACATATCCATTTTTCTCTGTTTGTATACTAGTAAGCAAAATCAATTTTAACAAACTAGTATCTGCTCCTTTCACAACTTCAAGCAAATTTACTTCAGTGCCTGCAACTTCTTTCTCTGGTTCAAATGTCTCCAGCAAACATTTCAGCCATTTATTTTCAAGCATTTCATCAATATGCTGCCAATTTGTTCCAGCATAACCTTCGTCTTCCATTTTGACAATCTTCAGTAATGGTCCATCATCATCTTGATTGATTCTAGCAATCAAATCAAGCTCTTCAAACATTGTATTCTCATCCTCTATTACTGTAGTAGTTCCAAAAATTTTCCCCACAGTCTTCTCTTGGCTATACAGATAAGCCAACTCTCTCTTGTCACCCATGGTAACAAGCTTCTGCTTATGAGAAATGACTATCTCATTTTCTTTCTGCAACAGTTTTTCTTCTTCCAAGACAATTCCAAGTGATGTAATGTCCTCTGTATCACCTGTAAATACAATCAAATTGTCAGCTTCAAAATCACAAGACCCAATGGTCTCACTTGTTGATTCAGTCACCAATGTTTCTCTCTGTAGCTCCAAGTCTTCTTCAAGACTCAGAAAATCTTTACTGTCTTTCTCCTCAGCTTTCTCTGGCAACATTTTAGTATGTTGCTCTGAGTTCCTTTCAAACTCCTTTTTCAACACATCAGTACGCTGATTTTCATTCACCATGAGACTGTCAGATAATCTCTCCTTCTTTCCATCCTCTGCTTCATGACTGTCATCCATGAAAACTTTCTTACCTTGCTTCTTCAACAAATTATCCTGTGTGTAAGTTCTCTGCCTCTCCAATTCTCTTCTCTGAAGATCTAGTTTCCTATACAATTCAACAATTTCATTAGGAGTAGAACTTGGGAACTTTACAAAATTTTCTATACCTTCACCAGCTCTTGACCAATCATCAGCTGGTACTTCTCTCTCTGCACCAATATTCTGACTAGACTCCTTTGTCTTCATTTCCTCCTGAGATCTTGCTATCTCAACATTGATCTGAACAGACTTCAGATTCAATTCTCTCTCCTGAAAAAAATCTAAAGCTTTCTCATCTCCCTGTGTTGTACCTCCAAACAGACACACCTCATTAGTTTTAAAACCGCAAGATTTTTCAGTCTCGACTACGTCCTCCAACACTTCCCTTTGAATAGATCTGCGTGTGGAATCTTCAAATTCCATCTCTGACTCAAGAACTCTAAGTTCCTCCTTTAATAAGGCAATATCCCTTTGCCTCAACCTCATCTGCAATGGTTTCCAAATCACTCTCTTTCCCTCCAGTGGAAAGATCCATCCTCCATTCTGGTTTTCCTGCTCTTGCAGCCATTCCTGTAGTACCTGCAATTGTACCTTCATTACTGCAATTTCTCTTTCTCTGACTTTATCAGTCATCTCACCTCTGTGGCATTCCTCTGAACCTCTTCTCTGATCCTCCATGATCATCTTCTCTATGATTTTCTCACTCACCATGAGTTGTAATAGCCTCTGCAACAGCAAGCTCTCCTGCTGCCACTTACCTCACCAATCCACTTCACTCGACTCGGTCTTTTGGTAAGTACTGGTTCACTACCTCTGGAACCTCTTGAGCACTCTCTTCTGCTCTCTCTAGGCTATCTCTTCAACTCACATTCTCTTCAGAACATTTCAATTGTCCTTCCTATCCAGCCTTTAGCTAAATTTCAGTTTCACTGCCATCATCTTATCTGCAACCATAAACCTCAATCATAAATTTCAAATCAGAAAATTATCTCACCTTTAAGATCCTGCATGATCTTGTCATCCATTCCTTTCTGCAATCCTGTTCATTACAATTGTGTATTGCTACATATCAGATTTAAAATATGATCTTCCTTTCAGTGTTCATCACACATTCAAATAAAACACACTTTAGTTCTCAACAGAACCTTCCTGCACTCATTCAGAAAAAAAAAATATCTTCAATTTCAATAGAGCCTTCCTGCTCTGATACCACTTGATGCAGGGACAACCCTGCAAAACCCAGAATCTCTCCAATACCATGCATATAAAATGGCAATTCCAATTTCATGCCAAGTAAATCCACTCACTGACAATTTCAACACATGCGGAAGCTTTACTTTTACAAAATAAAACAATGGTTATAAAACTATTGGCATTTCCACTTCATGAACATTTGAATTATAATTAAAATCCCAGCCAAATCTTTGGCTCTAATTTTTCTTCCACACCTCACATCAAACATAATATATAATTATATATTACATCCTTCACGGTTTAACTTCCCAAGATCATGGCAACGCAATCCATATAAGACTTAGATTTTGACTACAAATTGAATGCCACATTGCATACCTGTCCATCCAATCAATGGATATTCATTGTGCTCAGACTTCAACGATCCGCCAAATATAGAATTTCAAGAAACCCACAACTTCTGAACGCATTGGAGTTGGGTTTCGATAAACTTCTGAGTCGATTCAAATAGAATCAAATCGCCTCAGTCAAATACCTCTGATCCTGATTCCATTTTATAAATTGGCTTCAATCATTCCAACACTGAACTTGTAGCTCGCCATTGGAATTCACATCCCCATTCTTCGAACAACTTCACCCTTTCTGGTCTGCGAAGGAACTATCATTTCTTGAGTTCGATTTTCATCCATCTTCTCACCTATCACATAGTGAATAGGATAGTTTCAACCCTTTGGCATATTAAGCATCGCAGGTTCCATCCAGGCGTGAAAAAAACCCTCAACAACTCAACAGTTTTCAACATCGATCACGTTCCACAGCTGTGATTCGATCGACCCAAAATCTGATATCCATTCAATAACAGAGTTTAATACTTAGCATTAAACGGGCTTAACATTTCAACGCTCCATTTCAGTCACAATCCACAATTTTTATGTGGGATTTCAAACAACATTGTTTTATGCCAGTTCTGAATTTGATTTCAGACTATTTCCTTCATCATTGATCCTTCACCTAGGATGTAAAAGACCTTCAAAATCATGTCTTTAACGACTTTACTAGGTTCAACTGAGAATCAGTTGACCTGTGTCCCTTCTGTGCAATTACAAATATTAATTTACTTCTTACATACAAAAATCGAACCCATTAAAGCTTGTCTCCCTCTCTGGAATGTTGTGAATCGATTGCACAAATATCGACTCATCAAACAGATCAATGTATATCCAACAATTTGATGTCAACTAGTGTTTCTTCATCGAAAGACCGAACTCATTAATGCCTATTGAAAAATTTTGCGCATGATAATAGCGCATTCAGCATTCAACGATTCTAGATTGGGGTTTATAATATAAAAACTAACATTGATTTATAAATCGAATCTCCTCTGATTCCACACAAAGAATCTTGCCACAGATTTATATTGATAACAATGAAATCCAAAAGAAACAGAGTCTTATACAATGGTTCAACACAAAACCGTGGACTAAAATGCACTGGAATACAACCCTTCACGCAGAGATTAACGCTTTCTATATTCAATGATTATGTATTTTTATTCTCACAAAAAATCGATGTGGATTCAAGCATATGAATCATCTCTTCATAAATTCAATAATGGCATAAACTTCAGAAATAAAATTATGTATTAATATTCACAATACTTACATAAAATCTCCTTCCTTGGCCTGATTTCCAATCATTGGCCCTTTTTCAGTCTGCCGAAGGATTCTAAGTAGAAACTCCTGCTCTCTAATCAACCTCTCTCTCTCTCTCTGATTTTCAATGCCTTTGAGGCTTGATAATTTATAAAATTTAAAATGATCTAATTTAAGTTCAATCCCTTCAACTTCTCAACAAAATCCTAAAATCACTCTTGAACCCCTAAGGATCCTCTCTCACCCAAAATTAATGAAACTAATTTCTAAATTAATATTTAGAAAAATCTCTCATCCCTTTACATCCTCAAATGACGAAATTCTCTCATATTCTCAAACATTTGAGAATTATTTACAATATTTAATTAAAAATACATAAAACCCACTCAAATCATTCATAAAAATCTAGCTCTTTTAAAAACTTAAAAACCCCTAAGTTTCAATAAAATACAAAGTATTTCTCTTTGCCTAATGCTCCAACATCATCTTCTCTTCTTGAATACTAGTTTAAAACATTGTGCCCTAATTAAAAATCATCAAACTTGGTCCTTCTATCATAATTTTTCTTACCATTTTTATTGGATGACTTGTGTTTTGTTGTATGCTTCTTCTTTGGATTATTACAACTATATAGTATGATTTATCATTCTATGAATATCATTGGATTCCAACTGCAAATCTTGCATCATTTTCATAACTGGGACACCTAAAGAAGTTGGAAAGACAACATACATTCCATATACTAATTGGTACGGGGACATGCTAATTGATTTCTTAGTGCTGAGTGTGTTAGTCCACAATGCATTATTAGCTTATTGTGCCATGACTTCTCATTTTCTTCCAGCAGTTTTTTAATGATGTTGACTAAACTCTTATTTGAAGATTCAGCTAACACATTCCCTTGAGGGTAATAAGCAGTTGAATGTCCAAGAGCAATCTGATATTTGCTGCAGAAGTCGAAGATTTTCTTTGACTTAAAAGCGGTTGCATTTTCTATGATAAATTTCCGGGGACATCCAAATATTGACAGTATATTAGCTTCTAAAAATTTGATGAACAAAACATCTATTGCTTGTCTTGAGGGTATGGCTTCAATCCATTTAGTAAAATAGTTAGTGCCTATGAGGATCCATTTGTGTTGGGCTGAGGATGGTGGATGGAGTTATCCAATGAAGTATAAACCCAATTGATGGAAAGGAATTTCAACAGATATGGGTTTCAAGGGTAAAGGCAGTTGTTTGCTCTTGCCTTCAAAAATTTGGCACTTATGACAGGAAGTAATTTTTTTATGGACATCTGTAAAGAGTGTTGGCCAGTAAAAACCAGCTCTTAGGATCTTATTGGTAGTCATTTTCCAATACAAATGTCCACCAAAGTCTCCTTCATGAAATTTGTGCATGATTTTGTCTGCCTCATCCTTCAACAAATAGTTTAGTAGAATTCCACCGACATCTTTCCAATACAAATGACTATCTAAGATAAAAAAAAATCATAGCCTTTAACTTGAGAAATCTAGCTTTTGTTTTGGTCAAACCAGGAGGAGCTTGTAAATTTAATAATACAAAAATGAGGTTTTCATGCCAGGGAGAGGTTGTAAAAGCCTCATCAATTTGTGAAGTCGTCTGCTCTTCTTGGTCATCCAATGTAGCTACACAATTAATATCCAAAGTATGAAAATTAGACTTAGCCATTAACTTAGCTAATCCATGACCTTTAATGAGCTTGGTTGGTTTTATTTCAATATCATATTCAAGGATAATGGAAATCCACTTACCTCTCTTCCAACTAGGTCTATTTTGAGTCAATATATCTTTGACCACAACATTTGGAACAAAAGGAATTATTTGAGAATGAAGAATGTATACTTTGAAATTCTTAATTGATTTTATTAGAGAAAATGCTTGCTTCTCCATTATATTGTATTTTAAGGCAGCATATCTTAGAGCCTTGCTAAAGAAAGCAATGGGTTGCTCTTGTCCTTGGCTATTTTTCTGCAAGAGGACTACTTCAACTGTGTGCTCATATGAAAATGAAAATATTATGAAATATTTTGTGAAGTCAGGGTTGATTGACACATGTGATTTTGTTAGGGCTTGTTTAACTTGGTCAAATGATTGTTTAGCCTCAATACTCCATTTTACTTCCATTTATTTTCTTAACATGTTTGTTATGTTCCTGAGGGGTTCTGCCAAGATTTGGGATAAATCTTCTGAGAAATTTTATTTTACCAATAAATGGCTAAATCTATTTGTCATTCGTAGGACGACTTATCTTTAAAATGGCCTCAATCCCACCAGGATCAATTCTTATTCCTTCTTTGGAAATGATATGCCCCAAAAGTTTTCCTCCTTTAGGCCAAATAGTGTTTTCTTTGGGTTAAGGGAAATGAAAAATTTCCTAAACTTCTCAAATACTCTCCTCAAATTTAGCGAATTCTCTTCATCTGTTTTCGAACATAGAGTGATGTCATCCAGATATATTGCTATGAATTTGCCAATTTCATTGGCAAAAGTAATGTCCATTTCTCTCTGAAATGTATTTCCAGCATTCATTAATCCAAAATGCATCTTCAAATACTTGAAGGTACCCCATGGAGTAGTAAATGTTGTCTTATACTGGTCATCAGGGTGGACTAAAACCTAGTTATAACCTATAAAACCATTTAGAAGAGAAATCCTACTAGAACCAAATACCTTATATAAAATATGACCCATATTAGGTAAGGGTTAATTGTCTTTCAGAGAGACTTTATTAAGATTCTTGAAATCTACACAAAGTCTAATTTCACTTGTTTTCTTTCTGGTTTTACCTCCTAGTTTGACATGGTATCAGAGCTAGTCCCACTATTGGCATTTTTTCCTGTGGTGTAACTCCCTTACTCCTTTGCTCAGTCAATTTTTTCTGTATAGTTTTGCTGCTCCATTAAATTGATGCTATATACTATTATTCTACATTTTTTTTTATCTCTGCACAGCTCTGACATTCATAGCTCCTACAGCTCCTGAAGATTTTACAATTCTACAATTCCTAAAATACTGCAAATTGCAGCCCCTGCACACACCTGCAAATTCAATTATGAAAGTCCTCACTTCTCCCTCACCTACCCAACGCACCTCACATCTCCCCTCTTCCCCAACGCCTTCCCCATCACCCAGCTCCCCTCCCTACCTGCACTAGCTCGACTCCTGGTATATAACGCTCCTGCACATTGTTTACAATACCACCCACGCTACTCCATAACACGCGCTGTCACTACACAACGCATCCCTCTCTATGGCCTGTCGGCCCTCCAGCGCTGGCTGTCATTATAACACGCTGCATATATATATATATATATATATATATATATATATATATAATATCACCCTCTCTGCTTATAATACCAACGACTGTCCCACTGTCATAACAACACTGTCTCTTCTTATTCAAAACTCTGACTGTACATATCTCCACGCTGACATATCTCCACAAGGCGGTATTCCCTGTGGCCTTTCGGTTCCTATCCTCCAGTGCTGTCTTAGTTTATACTGCTCTGTCTATATAATACGCCCTTCCAGCTACTGCATATTCCATTGCACCTGCAATACAACGTTGTCTGCATTATTAAATCCACCTTTTAATACTGCAATACATCTCTTATACTTCGCCTCAACACCATAACACCGCTCCAATACGCTATCACACAATATATAATACCGCTGGTATACATCTCTTCCAGTAATACGCTGTCACACAATATATAATACCGCCCTCCCACCATACCGTTTACGCCCTCCACTTTTAATACCGCTCCACCTTACCACTTTTAATACCGCTCCCTCCTAGCGTTGACTGTATATTTCCGCCCCTCCCATATTTTACCACTCCACCTTTTAAAACTGCCCCCTCCACTCTTATTTAATACTGCTCCACTTTATATTATACCCCCCCCCGGCCCCCCCACCATATTATATTTCATCTCGCCACCAATCATATAACCCATACAAAATTTTTTCTCCAAACAAAAAAAAAAATTATTTATTTTTGGTGCAGAATTCAGTGTATTTTTAGCAAGAGTTTTTGTCCCCTTTAATTGAGCAAATTTCCAGAATTGAAAGTTTTCTAGCAGAATTTTTTCCTCTTCAAAAGAATTTTTTCCAGCAAACTAATGCATTCTCTCATCTCTATTGTTGGGGTGGTTCTCTCCGGCAAAGAGAACTATCTTGAATGGTCTCGGAAGATTAAACACACACTCATTTTTAATGAGTTGTGGAGAAGAATCTGTGAAGGACAAGAAGGAAATCCACCAGCAAAGCCCACTTCAGACAAAGAGCTCGCCATTTGGGAAAAGAAGAACTGCAAGGCCTATGCCTTGATTGCAGCTTCTGTAAACGAAGAGGTGAGTCGCCACATTTCATCATTCTCAAATGCCTATGATGCCTTGAGCAAGCTAAAAGAACTCTATGACTCACATTCAGAATTAGAAAATGTTCAATTGATGATTAAGTTGTTCAGTCTTGAAATGAAGAATGATGATCCCCTTGCCTTAGCTTCATAAGTTAGATCGATCATGCATGATATTGATAGCACTGGTGTAAAAATGGATATACCTCTCATAGCATATGTTAAGGCATTATATCTGACTTACTCACATT